>OZ024940.1:31393273-31395773 GCA_964017235.1 Sabellastarte sp. h YS-2021
GGGTTAGGGGTTAGGGGTTAGGGGTTAGGGGTTAGGGGTTGGGGTTAGGGGTTAGGGTTAGGGTTAGGGGTTAGGGGTTAGGGGTTAGGGTTAGGGTTAGGGGTTGGTTAGGGTTAGGGGTTGGGTTGGTTAGGGTTAGGGGTTGGGTTAGGGGTTGGTTAGGGTTAGGGGTTGGGTTAGGGTTAGGGGGTTGGTTAGGTTAGGGTTAGGGGTTAGGGGTTAGGGTTAGGGGTTGGTTAGGGGTTGGGTTAGGGGTTGGGTTAGGGGTTGGTTAGGGGGTTGGTTAGGGGTTAGGGGTTAGGGTTAGGGGTTAGGGGTTGGTTAGGGTTAGGGGTTAGGGTTGGGTTAGGGGTTAGGGGTTAGGGTTAGGGGTTAGGGTTAGGGGTTGGGTTAGGGGTTGGTTAGGGGTTAGGGGTTAGGGGTTAGGGTTTAGGGTTAGGGGTTGGGTTAGGGGTTAGGGTTAGGGTTAGGGGTTGGGTTAGGGTTAGGGGTTGGTTAGGGGTTAGGGGTTAGGGGTTAGGGGTTAGGGTTAGGGGGTTGGGTTGGTTAGGGGTTAGGGTTAGGGTTAGGGTTAGGGTTAGGGTTAGGGGTTGGGTTAGGGGGGTTAGGGGTTGGGGTTAGGGGTTAGGGTTAGGGTTAGGGGGTTAGGGTTAGGGGTTAGGGTTAGGGTTAGGGTTGGGTTAGGGTTAGGGTTGGTTTGGGTTAGGGGTTAGGGGTTGGTTAGGGGTTAGGGTTAGGGGTTGGGGTTAGGGGTTAGGGGGTTGGGTTAGGGGTTGGTTAGGTTAGGGTTAGGGGTTAGGGTTTGGGGTTGGGTTAGGGGTTGGGGTTGGGGTTAGGGGTTAGGGTTGGTTAGGGGTTGGGTTAGGGGTTGGGTTTGGGGTTGGGTTAGGGGTTGGGTTAGGGGTTGGGGTTGGGGGTTAGGGGGGTTGGTTAGGGGGTTGGGGGTTAGGGGTTAGGGGTTAGGGTTAGGGGTTAGGGGTTGGGTTAGGGGTTAGGGTTAGGGTTAGGGGTTGGGGTTGGGTTAGGGGGTTGGGTTGGGGTTAGGGGTTAGGGTTAGGGGTTAGGGGTTAGGGGTTGGTTAGGGGTTAGGGGGTTAGGGTTAGGGGTTGGGGTTGGGGTTGGGTTAGGGGTTAGGGGTTAGGGTTAGGGGTTAGGGTTAGGGGTTAGGGTTAGGGGGTTGGGGTTAGGGGGTTAGGGTTGGGTTAGGGGTTGGGTTAGGGTTAGGGGTTGGGTTAGGGGTTGGGTTAGGGGTTGGGTTGGTTAGGGGTTGGGTTAGGGGGTTAGGGGTTAGGGTTGGGTTAGGGGGTTAGGGTTAGGGGTTAGGGGTTAGGGGTTGGGTTAGGGTTAGGGGGTTAGGGGTTAGGGTTAGGGGTTGGGTTAGGGGTTAGGGTTGGGTTAGAGGGGTTGGTTAGGGTTAGGGTTTGGGTTAGGGGGTTGGTTAGGTTAGGGTTAGGGGTTGGGTTAGGGGTTAGGGGTTAGGGGTTGGTTAGGGTTAGGGGTTAGGGGTTAGGGGTTGGTTAGGGTTAGGGGTTAGGGTTAGGGTTAGGGTTAGGGGTTGGGTTAGGGTTAGGGGTTAGGGTTAGGGGTTAGGGTTAGGGTTAGGGTTAGGGGTTAGGGGTTGGGGTTAGGGGGTTGGTTAGGGTTAGGGTTAGGGGTTGGTGTGGTTTGGTTAGGGGTTAGGGTTAGGGGTTGGTTAGGGGGTTGGTTAGGGTTGGTTAGGGGTTAGGGGTTAGGGTTGGGTTAGGGGTTAGGGGTTAGGGGTTGGTTAGGGGTTGGGTTAGGGGTTAGGGTTAGGGTTAGGGTTAGGGGTTGGGGTTAGGGGTTAGGGGGTTGGGTTAGGGGTTGGTTAGGGGTTGGGTTAGGGGTTGGGTTAGGGTTAGGGTTAGGGGTTGGTTAGGGGTTTGGTTAGGGTTAGGGTTAGGGTTAGGGTTAGGGTTAGGGGTTAGGGTTAGGGTTAGGGTTAGGGGTTGGTTAGGGGTTAGGGTTAGGGGTTGGGTTGGTTAGGGTTAGGGGTTAGGGGTTAGGGGTTGGGTTAGGGTTGGGTTGGTTAGGGGTTGGGTTAGGGTTAGGGGTTAGGGTTAGGGGGTTGGTTAGGGTTAGGGGTTAGGGTTAGGGGTTGGGGTTAGGGGGTTAGGGGTTGGTTAGGGGTTAGGGTTAGGGTTAGGGTTAGGGGTTGGTTAGGGTTAGGGGTTGGTTAGGGGTTAGGGGTTGGGTTGGGTTAGGGGTTGGGTTAGGGTTAGGGGTTAGGGTTAGGGGTTGGGTTAGGGTTAGGGGTTGGGTTAGGGTTAGGGTTAGGGGTTGGGTTAGGGTTAGGGGTTGGGTTAGGGGTTAGGGGGGTTAGGGGTTGGGTTAGGGGTTAGGGGTTAGGGTTAGGGGTTGGGTTAGGGGGTTAGGGGTTGGGTTAGGGTTAGGGGTTAGGGTTAGGGGTTAGGGGTTAGGGTTAGGGGTTGGGTTAGGGGTTGGGTTAGGGGTTGGGGTTGGGGTTGGTTAGGGGTTAGGG